>QJPP01001705.1:475000-506195 GCA_003996215.1 Jaltomata sinuosa | reverse complement strand
CAACTCAGCAGGAGCCATACGGTAAGGAGAAATAGAAATGGGCCTGGTGCCCGGCTCTAGCTCAATAGAGAAATCAATATCTCTCTCAGGTGGAAGGCCTGGCAGGTCGGTAGGAAACACATCGAGGAAGTCTCTAACCACAGGAACAGACTCAGGAGAAGTAGGGTTAGCACTAACATCTCGGACATATGCTAGATAAGCTAAACACCCACGGGAAATCAACTTCCTAGCTCGAAGACAAGAGATGATCCCAGATGGTGCATGGCTAACAGAACCCTGCCACACAACCGGGATACACCGGGCACAGCTATGGTAATGGTCTTGGCATAACAATCCAAAACCACACGGTGAGGGAATAACCAGTCCATGCCCAGTATCACATCAAAATCTAGCATATCAAAAATCATCAAATCACCCCAAGTCTCTGAATCACCAACAGATAACATACAGGATCTCACAATCCGATCCACTACTAAAGAATCTCCTACTGGGGTCGAAACAGAAATAGGAACAGATAATGGCTCACTAGCCAACCCTAAACAAGGCACAAAGTAGGTAGATACATATGAACAAGTGGATCCAGGATCAAATAAAGCCATAGCAGACTGATGGCACACAGAAATCGTACCTGTAATCACAGCATCTGAGGCCTCTACCTCTGGTCTCCTAGGGACCGCGTAAAACTGACGATAACCTCCACCTGCCCGACCGCCATCCCTACCACCTGCTCTGCCGCGCGGAGCACTACCTCTACTCTGACGACCACCCCCTCTAGCCGGAGGCTGAACTGCCCGTAAAGGCTCGGCCAACCGAACTGTACCCTGCTGAGGGCAATCTCTAGCAAAATGACCAATCGCACCATAAGTAAAACAAGCCCCTGACGGCCTACTCAGTCGATATGAACCAGCAGATCCCGTATGACCACCACGACCTGATGCCCCAGAAACTATACCCCTCGAAGACTGGCCGTTATAGCCCTGATGGCTGCCCTGACCCTGCTCGAACTAGGTACTACCAAAAGTCTGAAGGGAAACCTGAACCGGTCGGCTGAACTGACCCTGGTGCTGCTGTGGCTGATAACTCCGGTTCCACTGGCCAGGACCTCTACCACCATATCTGGAACCACTATAGACACCCTGATGTCGAGGCCTCTTATCTCTGGACCCCTGATCGGGTCACTGTAAGTCCTCCACAGTGCGGGCATAGTCTATGATAGCCTGAAATGACCGACCACTGGCGACCAATATCTCAGCGGGCTGCCTGATCTCTGGCCTCAAACCCCATAAAATCTGCGAATCCTATCTGCCTCGGTAGGAATGATCATAGCTCTGAACGGTGCTAGCTGATGAAAATGGGTCTCATACTCCGAGATAGTCGTAGACCCCTGTACAAGGTGAGTAAACTGCTCCCTGCGACGCTCCCGATCACTCTGGGGTAGGAACTTGGACATAAAGGCCTCATAAAACTCAGACCAGGTCAAAGAAGGTGACGATGGTGGTCTACAAGCAACCTGGGCCCTCCACCATAACTTCGTTGGGCCCTCCACCATAACTTCGTTGGGCCCTCCAATTGATAGGTAGTATAACCAACCCCGTGAGTCTCCAACAAACACAAATGATGCAACATCTCCTCACAGGTAGTAATAAAGTCATGTGGATCCTGTCAAGAAGTACCATCAAACCTCGGAGGTGCTAACCTTAAGAACCTACCCAATGCCTTCTGCTCTAACTCTGTCATAACTGGACGAGGAGCAAGAGGTTGTGCATTAGATGGAATCGGAATGACCTCCGCACGGGGATCCATAGTAGCAGGCTGCGCTCCTGAGCTCTGTTCACCCAGGGCTGCCCACTGAGCGGGTGTCTGCGCCACCTCAGAAGGCCGCTCTCCAATCATAACTAAAAGCTGTAATAGTAACCCCCGAATATCTGGAGACTGAGCTGCGGCTGAAGATGGCACAGAAGTGGGCACTGGAGCTGGTACTGGAGCTGGCACTGGAGCTGGTGCTCGAGCTGGTGCTGGAGCGGGAGGCTCATCTCCGCGTGATGCCGATGATCTCGTACGAACTATCTGCGGAAGAATGAAGTAGAACAAATGAGATTTTCAGAAACTTCAAGGGTTCCACGCACGACACAAAAGCAATAAAAGAGTCAAATTTCCTAAAATGTCACTGTAGCCTCCCAAAGATTGAGTACGGACGTCTCTGCCCCGATCCGCAGGACTCTACTAGACATTGGCTCCTATACCAATGACACCGGTGAACCTAAAGCTCTGATACCAAGTTGTCACGACCCAATTTCTCGGTTATGATGGCACCTACAACCCCCGGTAGGTGAACCAATCCTCGTAGCCCAGGACAGTTAGTAATGGGCTACTATCTAACAAACAAGGGAACAAGACGAAGATAATAGTTAACAGGGATATATATATATATACATATACGAAAACTAAACCAAACCCCAAGACCTGGTATCATAGTATAGAGCCAAACTACATACATGGATTGCAAATAATCCCAAACAATATATACAGATGTCTCTGAATGGTAATAGAGTACATGAAGCAAAAGATAAACTAAAGCTAAGCTCCGATCGCCAAGAGCTCACCCTCAGTCTGAAGTAGTCCCCAACAGATCTCCAAGCACGAATCACAGCGATCTAACGGCGATGGCCCACGCTAGGATCTGCACCCAAAGATGCAGGGGGTAGGGGTGAGCACCAAATGCGAAGCATAAGGTACCCAGTAGGTATCATAGGCCGACTTGGCACATATAAGATAAAAGCGTAGTAACAGACAGAATAGAAGCAAGCAGTCACAGAAATCAACGAAAGGTACACAGGAACTAGCCCAGAGGGAAATCAACAGAACCACATGTGAGGCTAGTAAGCAGAATATACACACCATAGGCACAGGCGAAAGTAATTAATAACGCACCTGGGTCCTTGCAATAACAGTGTATACATAATAAGCTTACGAAATGGACGGTATACCGGTAATCTCAAGTGTAAGAAGAAGAGAGAAAGAGTAATGATAGGCATGCTTAGAGACATGAATCAAGCCCAACTAATCATATCAATCTCAAATGCAGCAACTAACAGTCTAGCAGTAACCAATTTCATAATTAACCGTAACAGGGAGTAATTCTGTAAGTAAATAGCAAGAGTCTACCTACAGTCCCCCGGCCGCCCATACAACCGAGGAACACAAACAAGTGAAAACAAACCCTCCGGCATCCCATACTACCAGAGCGTACAATCAACAAACAACAAACAAGGGTGGAACATCAAACAATGAATGATATGATGCATGAAGATCTCAAGTGAAATGGTATCTCTGTATGTACCTCCTCCGGTGCCGATCCGGCCCAGCAGGTAGGTTCCATGGAAGGACACTGCCCGTATACCTCTACTCAACCGTATACCCCTTCTCCGGCACACGCAGGCCGCATCCCCTGGACGCCCATTAATACAATTTTATCCTATATATACGGAGTCTAGGGAAAATAAACCGTAACCTACCTGTCGTCCGGTGACAAGCTCGAACCTCTCCGAAAAGAAGCTCCGAAACGAAATTAAACTTGAACTCGAGCTTGAATAACTTGACGTAGATAATTGATTTTTCTTAATATCGCATCAAAATATTTTTCCACACCTAATTTCTTCAACCTATAAAGATACATATAGTAGTGGTATGCCTATATGCGTACAAGAGCTTATCCATTTTGCTAAAGTCAGCAAAATATACATATGTATATGTACTGCCAACTTAGTGCATTATGATGCCACCTCTCACCCTTAGCTTGCTGGCCACTTCCTCCACCTCCACGTGGAATGGAGGTGGCAACCAATATATTCACTTCCCAATATATATCTACTCGGGTATTGCATAAGTTCGTGGTAAAATAAATATTGCTTTTTGAATATACCATAATTAATAGAAAATCATTTCAAATAAAACCTACTATATTATAATAATAATTTTTAACATCACTAAATTTACTATCTCCGTTAAAATATTACAATGTATAAAAACCTTATAAAATAAATACATATACAATTATATCGTAACAAAAATATTTTTCATAAACCTTTAAAATATTTTGAAAAGGTAATAATAATATAATTTTCTACCACATTCGACTTTTAAATTAAATATTTTCAAGTACGCACGATTTCGATACTCAAGAACTCTCTTGGAACCCTCCCTTATGTTTTTTCACTGTTTTGGAACTGAAATGGCATTTTAAAACGTGAAGTTGAGGCTTAAATCGAGTTTGACCCGACCCGGTTCGCGACCCGGTTCGTAACCGAGTTTCTGCCAGACAGTCCGCGGTAAAACAGTCATAACCTTTTACTCCGCGATCAATTGGACGTGAGGTTTTGTGCGTTGAAAACTAGACTCGTAGACCTTCGATTTGGTATTTTGGGGGACTTCTAACTCTTTATATATTGAGAGAAAAGCTCCGAGACATCTTACCCAAAATTCAGAAAATTTATTAAAGAACTTACGATAACTTTTGCCGACTTGCTTGACTTTAAAACTTATAATGCGACCAAACAAATGGACCCGACACCGAAATACCGGTCCTGACGAGTCTTAAGTGACTTGGGGCCGCTACAAACAAGCTCTAACGGTTCAAGAAAAACGTATACGTGGAAATAACCGGAAGGGTCATTACAATAAAAGGCCTAACTAGAGAGGTAGTTGAAAGATCATCAAGGGGAATAGGTTTAAGGCCTAAGACAAGTCATCATGGCGGCAACTCTACCTAGAAGACTGGAGATCTCAAGATCTAGGTTCAAAGAGAAAAACAAAGTTGTGATTGACGATTTAACATTGTCAAATAACTCAACTCATTCTCGTGATGAAGACAATGTTCAGAAATAAGGGTTTAAGGCTTAAAGTTTTTAATGGTTTCTATGTTTGGCAGGTATGACCAAATAGTTTATCTATAGGATTAAACATTTAGAAAATACCTATGTAAATTTAAGTGTAAGTTGATTCAAGGAAAATGATGGTAAATGTCAATTCTTTAAGCACTTATGAAATCAGACAGTGTTCATGGCTGAAACAAATAAAATTATGAGAACCACAAATAATTAAAGGTTAGTTGTGTGACTTTTATTGTCTAGGTGTATAATATATTTTAACGGTTCAAAAATATCACATCTACCGATTGACCGAGTGCATCCAATATAAGTTCATTACGGAAAGTTCAAAGGAAAATCAACTTATCCAGATGCAATTAATCTTTCGTTGTAGATCACACACTTGTACGTATATTCTTTTATATTATATCCATTCCCCATTCATGTGGGGAATTGTTGGGTTTTATTAATGAAAAGTGAATGGAAAATGGAGGGAAAATAAAATATTCCTTTTGCTTTTGTAAAGAGCATTTGTACCACATTAGTGGTGGAAAGGAAATTTCAAGTGTTTATATTGAGAAGTAATTCCTCATGATCTTGAAGGGGTGAGAAGAAGACGAGCCTCGCGCCGTCATCGCTCACTCGGCTCGGCTCGGCTTTGGCTTTGGATTTAGATTTGAATTTGAATTTGAAAAAGATCAATAGAGAGATTATCTTTTTGGAAAAAATTTATTTAAATTTAATTTTTTAAGACAAAATTTCTAATCCAGAATATTTCTCCATATGAGAACCGTACATCGGCACTTGCAAAACGCAGATGAAATGCACATCAAAAGGTTCGTCCTTTCGACTCACTGTTTTGGATATGCGTTGAGACATGTGAGCCGCAAATCACCATGTGTGTTTTGCATGTCTCAACGCACATGACTGCCAGTTTTGGCAGTGTCACTAGATTGCGTCTGTGACGGGACATGCAAGCCATAAATCCTCATGTGCGAAACGCACGTGGTCCCGACATATTTGAGACAGTGCAACTTTTCTGAACCTTTTCTTCCTTTCTGAAGCAGTGCTTTTTGGCTATAAATATATGATTCTTCCTCAGATTTGAAGCACAAAATTAAGTACTATTTGAGTACGAAATTATTAAGTATACTTTTATATTTCTTCTTCAAAACTCAAGTGTGATTTACTGTTGTTGAGTGATTCCTAGTTTGACAGAATTTGAGGTACCGCTATTCTGTTGAAGTTAAACCGTTCTATTCTGGAAGGATATATTCCATCAACCTCGGGTGCTTGAGAAAAATAAATTTTTCAAGGACACATTGTGTATTCATTAGGCTCGGTTTTCTCCTTCATCTCTTTTCTTTACTATTTTATGAAATAGTTTTTGTTCTTGTTTCTACTTAGTTATAAATACTGATTTTATTTATCACCCAAATAACAATAACTTAGATGGAAGGTTCTAGAGTTATGAATAGAGTGTATTTGTTAGTGTAAATTTACGTTTTTACCTTGGATCGTCCACTTCATCATATTTCTATATAATAATAGATAGTAAAGTAAATAGAGATGTGTGTGCTTATTCCTATTTTATTGAATTAACTTTATTAATTATGTTTTGAAAATCTAAATTTGATTACTATTACTTTATATAGTTATTTAATGATAAAATTAGTATTATGACCACCTGCTTTACGGGTAATCTATGACATAAACAAAGTTATAAACCAATAAATGAGCGAAGGACTAACATATGATGCATATATATATACCATAGAGTCATTTGAACAAAAATTGTACAATGTGACGCTAGATAATGTCTAGGAAGCCTCTAAAGAGTACAAAATGCTATACTACTAATAACTAGTCAGGACAGGTCCCGATATACCAAACTAGAGATCTATACATAATCTTGCTCCAGATAAAAATGAAGCTCACCAAAATATCAGTTGAAGAAGCGAAAGAACCTAATGCGGGTGTCTGTTCCACTGTGAACCTGACCCTGTATTTATAAGAAAATATTGTGCCCCGAACGTAAGGATGTCAGTATATATATAACATATACTGGTATGTAAAGCAGACAGAATAATAGGTAGACAAACATAGAAGCTCATATGAATCAAATGTCAAAACGAAAGAAGTATTAGCATACAAATAATAGATATACGATATGAAACTGTAAACTATGCACCAACCTTATTAGTTCTTCATATAATATTTTTATTATAATATAGACCCTATGGCTTGCCTAGGTGACGTACTTACACTATATTTAATACAAATGATCATGTGATGGCCTACCGAAGGGGATCCAAGTCACGTGTAAAGCATATGTTTCTCAAGTACTTATTGTTATGATTTTATACATATGACTATAATCGCGGTCTGATATGAGGTACGCCCTTTGAGGGCTCACTATAAGGGTCTGCCCGCAGGCCACATATGCCATGTATTGGCTCGAGTCAGGAGAAACTAATGCATGACATTCCAGCTGACTCCAAGTACAAATAGTGCCACAAGGGCGGGTACGCCACAATGTTCGGGCTCACTATAAGGCTCTGGTCTCAATCCTGTACACAGAACAGTGTCACGCGGGTGTGTCAAGTAGAACCTATGAATATCCTCCCATCGCTAACCTTTATCAAATAATGCCCTAAAAGGCTTATGACATATAATTTACGATAAGGATCGTCTAACTATTTAAGTAAAATTTCCATATGATACCACTATCCAAATACTAATTCTCATTTTAACTTATGGCTATATCGAATAGGTTATCACATAAGCTAGTGCAATTATGCTATGGCCATTTATTTTATTTATAAAGGGTGACACATATGTAAGACCACATCGGGTGAATTTTTAAGAATGACAGGAAAAGACACTTACGGTCATGTGAAATATTAAGAAATTTAAGGCGAAGGGAGTAATAAGAGTAAGTATAAGCTTTAATGGTTAAACAAGGGGATGACACGTGAAGCAACTAAAAATCTTATTTTCACTTCTTCTTTTATATAAGCTATTTCACCTCTATAGAGGGAACACATGACGTAGGGTGGTGCCTTACGGTGAAGAAAGTTTTAGCTTTACATACCTTTGATGCTTCCCTAGCTTAAGGTTGAACCGTGAGTTCCAAGCAACTCAACACACTAAGGTGTAGCCTTTACGCAACCAATCCAATCAACTACATATACAAAGGATATATATCTTCATCAGTATCTCGTAGGTTCATCTAACAATTTATTCTAATATTTTTCACTTATACCCAAGGTTGATCAAATTCCTTAATCGTAGTTTGGAGTGAATTCCTTATTTTCCAACTTATAAAATTCAATATTAAATCTTTCAATTAGTAGGAATTCTCAAAAGTTCCTTCTTTATTCACCTTATTTTCTTTCTTCTATCAAGAACCCTAACAATCAAGACCCATTTCAAGAGCTAATACAATTAAAATCAAATATCCTCAAATACTTATTTATAATCATACTCAAAAGTGGGGTAAGGAATTTACCTCTAAGAATTCAAATTTTAACTTTAGCTCTTGAAAATTCCTTGAATCTATCATAAAAATCTCTTAATTTATGCTCCTTGGAGGTGTGGATATAATTTTCCCATTTTAAATCTCCTCCTTACTCCAATTTCTTCTTTAATGGAGTTGTAAAGAAAGGAGAAGAAGAAGATGACGACTGAAGCAGCAGTACTAGTTACGTCCCTTTTCCCTAACTTTTCCCCTATTCTTCTTTTCCCTTTATTGCTCTTTCGCTTTTTGTTGTTGTCTTATTCATTAATTTTTTTCCTTTCCTTTTTAGGCACTAGTAGAATTGTTCTTCTCTTTTCCAACAACCAAAGGGCCCTCCTCTAGAAACTAATATGCAAGCATACAATTTTAAATACACTATGCTTCTTTTAAAATGTGCACCACATAACTCTTCATAAATTAAGAGTTATACTCGTCCCAAGTACTAAAATTAATTTGGAATCCTCTGGGGTACTACAATCTCCCCCACTTAGGATCATTCATCCTCGAATGATGTTCATAGCTTACTTCAAGTTCCATATTCACCCATGATACTTGTGAGATTACCAAGTCAACTCCCACTTCACTTTTTCATTCACAAGGTCTTACAATTTGGCTAACTCTCAAAATTTACAGAAATTTCGGCAGAGTTTCCTTTGTAAATAGGCCTATCGAGAACCTGTCAGCAAGCCAGAATACATACAACTACGCTTCACAGAGCATCACAACAGATACAATGCTCAACAAATACTACGTGAGGCTCCATTTGGCCTTATACTCAAATAAAAGTTATAATCATCTGCATAACTCACCTTATACTCTGTATTTGGAAGCTGCATTCATGCAAGTCTCTAGAATTATGAGCGTACATCAAACACCTATATGTATCATGAGAGAATCAGATAACAATGAAACAAATATAAAGAGACTATCAATCATATAAAAGAGACAAATAGTTTATGAACCTTCTAATGGTTCTTGGAACAAGTATGGATATTTAGTTTCCATATCAGCTTCTGCTTCCCAGGTGGCTTCTTCTACGTTCTGATTTCTCCAAAGTACTTTAACCGAAGTTATGTCTTTGGTTCTTAACCTTCATACTTGACGGTCCAATATAGCCACAGGGACTTCCTCATATGATAAGTCTCCTGCAAGCTCGATATCCTCTGTAGGAATGACATGAGAAGGTTCTCCTAAATATTTGCGCAACATAGACACATGGAAGACCGGATACACTGCAGCTAACTCTGGTGGTAATTCTACCTCATAGGCTACTTGACCAATTCTGCGTATAACTCTATAAGGTCCAATATACCTGGGACTCAACTTACCTTTCTTCCCGAATCGCATAATGCCTTTCATAGGTGACACCTTCATGAATACCAAATCATCAATCTGAAACTCCAAATACCTACACCGCACATCTGTATATTTCTCAACGGCTTGATGGAATAGATTTGGTCCTAATATTTGTGTCTCGCCTACTTCGAACCAATCGATAGGGGATCTACATTACCTCCCATACAAAGCTTCAAATGGAACCATGCCAATGCTAGAGTGATAGTTGTTATTATAGGCGAACTCTATTAGGGGCAAATGATCATCCCAGTTACCTTTAACGTCCAACACACATGATCTCAATATATCTTCGAGCGTCTGAATGGTGCACTCGGCTTGACCATCTATCTGTGGATGAAATGCAGTGCTAAGATTCACCTGTGTGCCTAAGCCTCTTTGGAATAATCTCCAAAAATGAGCTGTAAATTGGGCACCACTATCTGAAATAATGGACATTGGGGTCCCATGTAGGCGAACAATCTCCTTTATGTCTAGCTTAGCATAATCATCAGCTTGCTGGTGGATTTAACAGGCAAGAAATGGGCTGATTTTTTCAGCCGATCAACTATTACCCAAATGGAGTCATGTCTTCGAAAGGAAGAGGGCAAACCTGTGAAGAAATCCATATTAATAGCCTCTCATTTCCATACTGGAATGCTTATGGTTTGGGCTAGGCCACCGGGCCTTTGATGCTCTGCTTTCACTTGCTGGCAATTGGAGCACCGTGCTACATACTCTGCTATATCTTTCTTCATATCATTCCACCAGTAGACCTCTTTAAGGTCATGATACATTTTTGTAGAGCCCGGATGGATTGAATAACGAGAACCATGTGCCTCAGCCATAATCTGTTTCTTCAGGCCATTTACATCAGGTACACATAGTCTACCTTGACATCTCAAAGTGCCATCGCTTGCTAGCTCAAATGTTATAACCCGGTGTTATCAAATCCCTTCTTCATATTGAAGTAATAAAGGATCATCATACTGTTTCTCTTTCACCAATGCCACTAATGACGACTCTACCATATTCAACAGCACAACACTGCCATCTTCGGAATCCATAAGTTGAACTCCTAGGCTGGCTAATTTATGAACATCTCTGGCTACCTCACGCTGAACAAGTGACAAATGTGCCAAGCTACCCATAGATAGTCGACTGAGAGCGACTGCTATAATATTCCCCTTACCTGGGTAGTAAAGGATATCGACATCGTAGTCCTTCACCAGCTCTAGCCACCTCTTCTGCCTTAGATTCAACTCTCTTCTTGAATAGATATTGAAGGCTCTTATGGTCTATAAAGACATCAACATACACCCCGTACAGATAGTGGCGCCATATTTTAAGCGCAAGCACAACTGCTGCAAGCTCCAAATCA
Source organism: Jaltomata sinuosa (assembly GCA_003996215.1). NCBI lineage: Eukaryota > Viridiplantae > Streptophyta > Magnoliopsida > Solanales > Solanaceae > Jaltomata > Jaltomata sinuosa. Next base: position 495,097 of record QJPP01001705.1, on the reverse strand, counting down.
TGAGTGGGGTAATTTAGTTCATGCTTCTTCAACTGCCGAGAGGCATATGCTATAACTTTTCCATGCTGCATCAGGACGCAACCAAGGCCAACGCATGAAGAATCACAATACACAGCATATTCTTTTGTGCCCTCTGGTAAGACCAATACTGGCGTTGTAGTCAATCTATCTTTTATCTCCAGGAAGCTCCTTTCGCAAGCATCTGACCACTGGAACTTAGCTGTTTTCTGCGTCAGTTTAGTCAATATGGCAGAAATAGAGGAAAAGCCTTTCACAAATCTCTTGTAGTACCGGCTTATCCCAAGAAACTACGTTCCTCTATAGGAGTGGCTGGTCGAGGACAGTTCTTCACAGCCTCTATCTTCTGAAATCCACTCTAATGCCTTCTCCAGATACCACATGACCAAGAAAGGCTATCGAGCTTAACCAGAACTCGCACTTAGAAAACTTAGCATATAACTGATGTTCTCTGAGTGTTTGTAGCACTGATCTCAAATGATTTGCATGCTCTGCTTTATCACGTGAATATACCAAGATGTCATCTATAAAAACAATCACGTACATATCAAGGAAGGGTTTGAAAACCCTATTCATCATGTCCATGAAGGCTGCTGGGGAATTCGTTAGTCCAAATGACATGACAAGGAACTCTAAGTGCCCATATCTTGTCTGGAAAGCTATCTTGGGAATGTCTACTTCACGTATCCTCAGCTGGTGATAACCGAACCTCAAACCAATCTTTGAAAAGCATTTAGCTCCTTGTAGCTGATAAAATAAATCATCTATTCGGGGAAGAGGATACTTATTCGTTATTGTCATTTTATTTAGTTGCCTATAGTCTATACACATTCTCTATGTGCCATATTTCTTACGTACAAACAGCACCGGTGCACCCCAAGGTGATATACTGGGTTGGATGAAGCCTTTTTCAAGCAAGTCTTTCAACTGCTCCTTTAGCTCCTTCAATTCTGCACGCCATTATATAAGGTAAAATTGATATTGGTTGAGTATCAGGATCTACGTCAATACCGAAGTCAATTTCTCTAACGGGAGGTAATCCAGGAAGTTCATCAGCAAACACATCTGGAACTCATTCACCACTGGTACTGACTGAAGAGTTGGCACCTGTTTCTCAGCATCAAGGTTTCTTACTTGAACAAGGTGATATAAACACCCTTTTGCAATAAGCATTCGTGCCTTAAGATAGGAAATAAACCTCCCTTTAGGCATCATAGTATTACCCTTCCACTCCAAGACAGGTTTGCCCGAAAAATAAAATCGGGCAATCTTAGCTCGACAATCAACTGTAGCATAGCAAGAAGATAGCCAATCCATACCCATGATAATGTCAAAGTCGATCATTTAAAGTTCAATTAGATTAGCCAATGTGTCAAGACCACATATGGTCACTACACAATTATAATAGACCCGCTTAGCTATGATAGACTCTCCTATTAGAGTCGATACCGCAAATGGTTCACGTAATAACTCTGGCTCTATTCTGAACTTTTTAGCAATAAATGGAGTAACATATGATAGTGTAGCTCCTAGGTCTATCAAAGCATATACATAATAAGAGAAGATGGATAGAGTACATGTGACCACGTCTGGGGATGCCTCTGAATCTTGCCAACCGACTAGTCCATACACACGATTTGGGTCGGCACTAGAACTGGTTCCTCTGCCTCTACCAGATTCTCTACCTACAGGTGCCTGAGGACCACGAGAAGAAGAAGGTGTTGATGATGATGAGGCTGATGCGGGCCCTGTAGGCTGTGATCTATCACCTCTAGCTTTATCTCTAAGCCACGGACAATGTCGTACCATGTGACCTTCTATACCACACCAATAACAAGCATTTGAACCATGCTGACACTCCCCTCCATGTGCCTGGCCACACTATCTGTATGTAGGTCAAGGTGGTAATCCCCGACTAGTATCCCTCAAGCGACTCACAAGGCCACGCAGTAATTTATGAATCCTTGATGCCTAAGTACTAACATACTCTGGAGAAAATCTAGACAACTGCATAAATCATAAGTTGTACTCTAAGACACTGAGATCACGTTGCTCTAAATGTAGAAACTTATCCACCTTTACCTGTCGTAGCTCAAATGGAAAGAAATGATCCATAAAGGCCCTCAAAAAGTCTTTCCATACCGCTGGGGGAGCATTCTGACCCCTCGAAGCCTCTTACATCTCATACTAAGCGACAGCAACATCTTTTAATTGATAAGAGACCAATTCAACAGAATTTGTCTTTGATACCCTCATCGCCTTACAAATTCTATTATTCTCATCAATGAATTGTTGAGGGTCCTTTGCGATGCTAGATCCTGTGAACACAGGCGGATTCATACGGAGGAAATCTCGAATCCTAGATTCGGCTACCTCTCCTTGAGCAGCAACAAGGACCTCCACATTCTGTCTTTGAGACTGAGCGATGACCAACTGTGTGAAAACCTATATCGCTCCTCTAAGATCCTGCTCTAAGGCACTTGGTGGCGGTGTAGGAATTACTGTTGGAACCGTTGGAGGTGCATGAACCCCTGCATGTCCTTCTGTTGTGGGCACCTAAGAACCTGGAAGCATAGGACACAACAAAATCTCTTGACCCCTAGTCTGATCCTCTAACACTGGAGACTGTCCTGCAGTGGTTGCCTCCTGAGTTGTGCTCGTAGTGACCCATTAGGCTACTTTATCCTTATCTGTAGCAGACATAATCTGTATCACAAATAAGCAGAATATGAGCCAGAAGTAACTTTCTATGACTTAGCTCTATCGCACGATATAGATTACAAATAAAAATGAAATTTCTAAATGACCATGCAGTCCTTTAATTATAAATGTGGCATGCAACACATTGATAAGTAAGGTCCTACTAGACACGGCTTCCTAGACTCCCTGGGACAATTGAACCTAGGCTCTGGTATCAAGTTTGTCACACCCCTGTCACGACCCGATTTCTCGGTCATGATGGCACCTACAACCCCCGGTAGGTGAACCAATCCCTGTAGCCCAGAACAGTTAGTAATGGGCTACTATCTAACAAATAAGAGAACAAGACGAATAAAATAGATAACAGGTATATAAATATATACATATGCGGAAACTAAACCAAACCCCAAGACCTGGTATCATAGTACAGAGCCAAACTACATACATGGAGTGTAAATAAACCAAAACTATATATACAAATGTCTCTGAATGGTAATAGAGTACATGTAGCAAAAGATAAACTAAAGCTAAGCTCCGATCGCCAAGAGCCCACCTTCAGTCTGAAGTAGTCTTCAACAGATCTCCAAGCACGAATCTCAACAATCTAACGGTGATGGCCCACGCTAGGATCTGCACCCAAAGATGCAGGGGGTAGGGGTGAGCACCAAATGCGAAGCATAAGGTACCCAGTAGGTATCATAGGCCGACTGGGCACATATAAGATAAAAGCGTAGTAACAGACAGAATAGAAGCAAGCAGTCACAGAAATCAACGAAAGGTACACAGGAACTAGCCCATAGGGAAATCAACAGAACCACATGTGAGGCTAGTAAGCAGAATATACACACCAAAGGCACAGGTGAAAGTAAGAATCAACGCACCTGGGATCCTTGCAACAACAGTGTATACAAAATAAGTTTACGGAATGGACGGTATACCGGTAACCTCAAGTGTAAGAAGAAGGGAGAAAGAATAATAATAGGCATGCTCAAGACATGAATCAATACTCAACTAATCATATCAACCTCAAATCCATAAACTAACACCCTGGCAGTACCAATCTCATACTTATCCATAATAGAGAACCATTCTGTAAATAAATAGCAAAAATCTACCTACAGTCCCTCGGCCGCCCATACAACCGAGGAACACAAACAAGTGAAAACAAACCCTCCGGCATCCCATACTACCGGAGCGTACAATCAGCAAACAACAAACAAGGGTGGAATCTCGAACCATGAATGATATGATGCATGAAGATCTCAAGTGCCATAGTATCTCTGTATGTACCTCCTCCGGCGCCGATCCGGCCCAGCAGGTAGGTTCCATGGAAGGACTCTGCCCGTATACCTCTACTCCCCCGTATACCCCTCTTCCGGCACACGCAGCCCGTAGCCCCTGGCCCGGATAGCAAGGTCCATGGAGTCCCCGACCCCATACCAAAACTCAGTATCAGAACATGTATCAAGATAGAGACCCAGTCTCGATATCAAGATAGAGACCCAGTCTCGAATATGCATGCCCAGACCCTGTCCAGGACTAAAAATAGTAGGAAAATATCTCAAAAACCCCTCCAAGGGTGCCCGGGCGTCGCCGGGTCTAAACAGTAAAAAGTCATCTCAGGTGCTCGGTCCAACCGAGGCTAAAAATCATCTCAAGTAGTAAGAAAACTCAACTAGCACTCCGGCCCTGCCGAGTCTAGTGATAATCGTAAAACTGATGATTTTAAACCACAAGTGAAATCAACCATTTCCAAATCATTTCCATCAAAAACGGGCCCCCCGGGCCATGCAAGGTTTAGAAAACAGTGCCAGTAGGCCCGAAGCCAAAACCACAGTAAAACATGGATAAAACTTCTTTATATGCATGGAAATGGTATGATCACACACAATAGCTGCCCCGCAGCTCACAATCAACCTATCGACCCTGCACAGGCCCACAGCTACTCAGCAAGCATAACCAGCCTAGAAGGATAATTCTATGCCCGGGACTCGCGGACATTCCCCAAAATCCCACCTTCTATGTTCCAGAGTCAACAAGGCCTCACAGGACCACAAGGGTAAATAAAATATATCCGCAAATACTACAACAACGGAGGAATAAAAATAGGCGGACATGAATAAAGCGGTCAAGGTCTGTGGTACCAACCTAATAAACCAACCCAAGGATGCCCATTAATACAATTTTATTCTATATATGCGGAGTCTAGGGAAATTAAACCGTAACCTACCTGTCGTCCAACGACAAGCTGCTGGAACACGATGTCCAATCTCGAACCACTCCGAGAAAATCCAAAACTAAATCGGAATCGGATTCGGATTTGGGACGGAATAACTTGACAAGATAATTAACTTACTTTATCAAATATATTTTTCTCACAACAAAACCTCTCACGTGAAAGAGTATTTAATACTGTGCATAATTATATGCAACAGTAATATCCATATATGTATTCTAACTTTCAGCAATGTTAAAAGGCAACTTAAATATACTTAGTATACAATTCAACATATGCTGCCACCTTTCACTTGCTATGTGTTGCACTAGCCCTCCACTTCCACGTGGAAGTGGAGGTGGCAACCAATCCGGTCCGTTAAGTATATACTCGGGTATTGCATAAATTCGTGATAAAATAAATATAATATTTTAAATATACCGTAATTCATAGAAAATCATTTCCAATAAAACCCACTATATTATAATAATAAATTTCGACATAACTAAATTTACTATCTCCGTTAAAATATTACGGAGTATAAAAACCTTATAAAATAAATACATATACCCTTATATCGTATCAAAGATATTTTTCATAAACCTTTAAAATATTTTGAAAAGGCAATAATAATATAATTTTTACCCAATTCAACTTTTAAATAACGTATTTTCAAATACACGCACGATGCTAATACGGTTCTTAAGTTTAGGCTCATAATTCGCCTACGCACGATTTCGATATTCAAGAATTCTCTCGGGATCCTCCCTTATATTTTATCACTGTTTCGGAACTGAAATGGCATTTTAAAACGGGAAATTGAAGCTTAAATCGGGTTAAACCCGACCCGATTCGCGACCCGGTTCGCAACCCGTTTTCTGCCAGACAGTCCGCGGTAAAACAGTCATAACTCTTTACTCCGAGATAATTTGGACGTGCGGTTTTGTGCGTTGGAAACTAGACTCGTAGACCTTCGATTTGGTATTTCGGGGGACTTCTAAATCTTTATATATTGGGAGAAAAGTCCCGACACATTTGACCCAAAGTTCAGGAAATTTGTTAAAGGTCTTACGATATCTTTTGTCGATTTGCTTGACTTCAAAACTTATACGTGGAAATGACCGGAAGGGTCATTACATCCCCAAATTGGAGGGGCGGACAAGAACTGTATGACCACCTGCTTTACGAGTAATCTATGACATAAACAAAGTTATAAGCCAATAAACGAGTGAAGGACTAACATATGATGCATATATATATACCATAGAGTCATTTAAACAAAAAATATACAATGTGATGCTAGATAATGTCTAGGAAGCCCCTAAAGAGTACAAAATGCTATACTACTAATAACTAGTCGGGACAGGCTCTAATGTATCCAACTAGAGATCTATATATAATCTGGCTCCAGATGAAAATGAAGTTCACCAAAATATCAGTTGAAAAAGCGAAAGAACCTAATGCGGGTGTCTACTCCCCTGTGAACTTGACCCTGTATTTATAAGAAAATACAGTGCCTCGAACATAGAGATATCAGTACATATATAACATATACTGGTATGTAAAGCAGATAGAATAACAGGTAGACAAACATAGAAGCTCATATGAATCAAATGTCAAAATGAAAGAAGTATGAGCATACAAATAATAGATATACGATATGAAACTGTAAACTATGCACCAACTTTATTAGTTCTTCATATAATATTTTCATTATAATATAGACCCTATGGCTTGCCTAGGTGACGTACTTACACTATATTTAATACAAATGATCATGTGATGGCCTACCGAAGGCAATCCAAGTCACGTGTAAAGCATATGTTTCTCAAGTACTTATTGTTATGATTTTATACATATGACTATAATCGCGGTCTGATATGAGGTACGCCCTTTGAGGGCTCACTATAAGGGTCTTCCCGCAGGCCACATATGCCATGTATTGGCTCGAGTCAGGAGAAACTAATGCATGACATTCCAGCTGACTCCAAGTACAAATAGTGCCACAAGGGCGGGTACGCCACAATGTTCGGGCTCACTATAAGGCTCTGGTCTCAATCCTGTACACAGAATAGTGTCACGCGGGTGTGTCAAGTAGAACCTATGAATATCCTCCCATCGCTAACCTTTATCAAATAATGCCCTAAAAGGCTTATGACATATAATTTACGATAAGGATCGTCTAACTATTTAAGTAAAATTTCCATATGATACCACTATCCAAATACTAATTCTCATTTTAACTTATGGCTATATCGAATAGGTTATCACATAAGCTAGTGCAATTATGCTATGGCCATTTATTTTATTTATAAAGGGTGACACATATGTAAGACCACATCGGGTGAATTTTTAAGAATGACAGGAAAAGACACTTACGGTCATGTGAAATATTAAGAAATTTAAGGCGAAGTGAGTAATAAGAGTAAGTATAAGCTTTAATGGTTAAACAAGGGGATGACACGTGAAGCAACTAAAAATCTTATTTTCACTTCTTCTTTTATATAAGCTATTTCACCTCTATAGAGGGAACACATGACGTAGGGTGGTGCCTTACGGTGAAGAAAGTTTTAGCTTTACATACCTTTGATGCTTCCCTAGCTTAAGGTTGAACCGTGAGTTCCCAACAATCAACACACCAAGGTGTAGCCTTTACGCAACCAATCCAATCAACTATATATACAAAGCATATATATCTTCATCAGTATCCCATAGGTTCATCTAACAATCCATTCCAATATTTTTCACTTATACCCAAGGTTGATCAAATTCCTTAATCGTAGTTTGGAGTGAATTCCTTATTTTCCAACTTATAAAATTCAATATTAAATCTTTCAATTAGTAGGAATTCTCAAAAGTTCCTTCTTTATTCACCTTTATTTTCTTTCTTCTATCAAGAACCCTAACAATCAAGATCCATTTCAAGAGCTAATAGAAATTAAAATCAAATATCCCCAAATACTTATTTATCATCATATTCAAAAGTGGGGTAAGAAATTTACCTCTAAGAATTCAAATTTCAACTTTAGCTCTCGAAAATTCCTTGAATCTATCACAAAAATCTTTTAATTTATGCTCCTTTAAGGTGTGGATATAATTTTCCCATTTTAAATCTCCTCCTTACTCCAATTTCTTCTTTAATGGAGTTGGAAAGAAAGGAGAAGAAGAAGATGACGACTGAAGGTACTAGTTACGTCCCTTTTCCCCAACTTTTCCCCTATTCTTCTTTTCCCTTTCTTGCTCTTTCTCTTTTTGTTGTTGTCTTATTCATTCTTTTTTTTCCTTTCCTTTCTAGGCACTAGTAGAATTGTTCTTCTCTTTTCCAACAACCAAAGGGCCCCCCTCTAGAAACTAATATGCAAGCATACAATTATATATACACTATGCTTCTTTTAAAATGTGCACCACATAACTCTTCATAAATTAAGAGTTATACTCGTCCCAAGTACTAAAATTAATTTGGAATCCTCCGGGGTACTACAATAATAAACTTATATTTATTTGTTAAAATAGATTAAAAAAATTAAAAAAGTCGTAAAGTAGAAAATTATTAAATGACAAAAATACCCTTTAGTTCAATAGTAATTTCAGAAAGCACACACGTTGACGGAAATGTGTGTGCTTATTCCCTTTTATTAGTAAGTAATATATATATAAAAGACAGCTTGGTGCATTAAAGCTTTCGTTACGTGCGAGACAGTTTACCAAGAGACAGTTTTCACGGCTTGAACTTGTGACCTCCTGGTCACATGACAACAACTTTACCAATTACTTTAACGCTTCATTTTATTTAAAATGGAGAAGGGCCTAAATTACTCTTCAAGTATTGAAAATGGTACAAATATACCCTTCCTCCACTTTTGGACTCTAAAATGCCCTTTTCATCCATGTTTGGGCTCTAAAATACCATTCTCATCCACCTTTGGGCTCTGTTTTGTCTTTTTCCTTAAAAGACCCTTTAGAAAAAATGATTAGAATTTTTATTTAATAAGTGACAATATTTTATTGATTGAAATTTTAATTAATCATAACCTATTAACCCAATCCAATTCGGATCTCAGATTTAGCTCCTCTCCATTTCTCATCTCTCCATTTTTTCAAGTTCTTATTCAGATGAGAGACACATGTCATAAGTTTAAATTAATTGTTGAGATTTAGTCAATTAATAATAAGCCTTAACCATGATTAGAATAATAGATATTTTATATATTTGTTGCAAAATATAAGGCAATCCCACAATTCTAGCCACTAGATTTATTTTTAATTATATTATTATTTATTTTATCAATATTCAAATATCTGATTGCTATATCATTTACAATAGAGGAAAAAAGTTATACTAAATTCTAGTAGTAATTTATTTTTAAAGCGGGAGGACTTCTCTTCCGACATTGAAATTTCTTTCTAGCATCTAAAATTAGGCTAAAAATAATTTGAGTAAAAAAAATAGTAGCAAAAAAATAAAATTAAAAATAATGCAGGACAAAATTTACTCAAGGCAAGTAAGAATATTTTTTTATATTTAGGAAAGATATCTTGTACAACTAAAATTGTAAGATTAAAATAATATTTTGAAAATAAATATATAAAAGTAATTAATTATTTTAATCATAGCTAAGACTTATTTTAGGGGTGTCAATGGTTTTTAAAAAACTGACGTAACCGACAGAACCGTATCGTACCGAACCAATTTTTAGGTTATTTTTAATAAAACTGACTGTTTTTATTTAAGTTTATAACCGTATCGAATAATTGGGTAGGTTTTTTATTTTATAAAAATTAACCAAAAAAATACCAAACCATACCGAATAATACATGTGTAACTATATTTTATATATTAAGTTTAGAAATAATAAAATATTAAAATATTAAAAAAAAATCTTATTACTCGAAGTGATGGAAAGCGGCAAAAAAATTAACACTCAAAGTCCTAATATTGAAGTTCACCTCAAAGTGGGATGGACCATATGTTGTCCAAGAAGCCTATTCAAGTGGTGCTTACAAGCTTGTAGATGCAGATGGCTTACGGATCAGTCCCATCAATGAAAAATTCTTGAAAAAGTACTATCTTTGAAGCAAGGGGCCGCTCCTTACTGCACGAGCATGAACCGCATGAATACTCCTGGCCCGCAAGAGTATAAACTGTGTACGGCTCCAAAAAAAAATGTCCGCTAGGTTGAAACCTCATAAGAGGCGGCCCAGGCAAAAGTTAGGACACAAAAAGTCCGCTAGGTTGAAAACCTCGCAAGAGGCGGCCTAGGCAAAAGTTAGGACACAAAAAAAAACACTCTTTCAGAACTACGTTATGACTTGATCCTCTTCACCAAGGTACGTAGGAGCTTAGAATTTCATTCTGGGTTCAGTCGCATGAGTGTCAAAAAAACTCATGTTTCCACTTGATCTAGCACATGAATGTTAAATCTCAAGTACTCTTTCGTCAAACTTGGGACTTTCACCGAAGGTTGATGATTTAATCGGGGGAAAATCTCCATGGCAAATAAAATTGCTCCGAACCTTCATATTTGCAAAGCCGTCATGGTAGGATCTTCGAATGGGCAAAAACAATTAATAAATAAATAAAAGAAGGAAGAGACAAAAAAAAAAAAAAAGGCAGAATTTGGGCCAACTTCGAGGAGATATCTGTACAAATCCGTAAAGCTTTTGGCCGTAAATTTTACATGAGCCATAGATCTCGAATATCCCACAAAATCTTGGGTATTCATAAAGAGATCCACAAAATCTTCTATTCATGGAGATCATATCAAAATCTTCCTATGTTCAAGAAATACGCTACTAACGGCCCTCGAATCACGGAGAAAGATCAGAGAGAAGAATCAAGGGAGGAATAGATTTGTACTCACAATATTTATCAATAAAAATCTGTTTCTTCGTATTTTATTTGTGATTGCAATTTCTTTTCTTTTGGCCGTAAATTTTAAAATGAGCCATAGATCTCGGAGTCCTATTTGCAATGGAACAATAAGCTCATGATTTCGGTACTCTTACTCTGAGTTATGAATTTCTTTTTTTCCGCAGGCGTGCAAAGCTGAAGAGGCAAATAAGGCAGAATTTGGGCCAAATTCAAAGAGATATAAATACAACTCCGTAAAGCCGTTGGTCGTGATTTTTATGTATATTGTAGATCTTGGAGTCTTCTTTCCAAGGAATAAGAATCTCATGATTTTGGCTCTCCTACTCCGAGTTATGAATTTTCTTCCACGGACACTCAAAGCTGAAAAGTTGAATAAGGAAGAATTCGAGCTAAATAAATAATAATAATAAAAAAGAGAAACTGTACAAATCCGGAGATCTTTGGGTCGCGATCTTTGCACTAGTTGTAGCTCTGTGATTTATCTTTCCAATGGAACAAGAATCTCGTAATTTCGGCGCTCCCAGCTCGGGATATGAATGTTGCGGCTAGAGGACCTAAAGCTAAAATGTAATTTCGGCAGATCCATTGATCAACTTAAAACATAGTTCGAGAGGATCCTAAAAGAGTTCGGCTCTAATATTTGAAATATCGTGCCTTCTGGGATCTAGTCTCTTCAAGATCAAGAGGATCTCAATTTTGTCATTTCTACATCAAAGAATAATTTTTTTATTTTTTTATGGAGATGCGACAAATACTTGCTCGCCGAATTTGCAAAGGGATGCACCAAGTGGTTCCTCACCAAGCATGCGGTTACCCTTTGTAAACCTGCAATAAAAAAGAAGGTGATTTATTCCATGGTGTTTATGGCACGACGCTCCATCTATGGAAAGCTACAACAAGAGAGCACTTTGTTTACCTCTTCGCCAAAGCTCGGATCAGGAATTCACCATCTGCATCTTCGACCAACTACAAGAAGAGGATGCTCCATGTGGTTCACTCATCAAGGATGGAATTTTGGAGAGTACTCTCTGTCAATCCAAATATGAGGATGCTTCGTCGCTAAAAAAGGAGGGAGAATAATCGCTCGTGAAGCATGTTGTCCGGAATAACATCAAATTGTAGCATTGACTTAAGGAATTTGTGTGTGTCCTTCTGAGACAATTTAAATATCCATATTTGTCAAGGATGTAGGCATTGAATTATGGTTTCTGTAGGATCAAACGGCTCATGATTTGGACTCTCCGATCTCTAGATATGAAATTTTTGCCAAGGCTACACAAAACTGCCATATCAAAAGGCCAGATTTATAGAAGACTTCAAAAATTGATTCCCGTCGATCCAGAAGGAGTTTGAATTCAATTTTTGGATATGTTATAGCCTTAGAAGTCTAATTTCTTCAGAATCAAATCACTCATCATTTGAACAATCCTACACCGAGACGGGGATGTTTAAGTGAGGCTGCAAATCTGTAAAAAAACAAAACAGCGCAGAATCATCACTATCTTCGAAAATTAATTACTGTTAATAGAAAAGGAGTCTGACTTTGATTTATGGATATGTTGTAGACTTTGAAGTTAAGTTCCTATAGAACCAATCTGCTTTCCATTTGAACGCTCCTACACCAAAATACAGATATTTTAGTGAGACGCGTAAAAGTTGTGAAGCTAATACGTCAAGTCTAGAAGTTAACTTCAGAAATGAAATTTGCTCAAACCATAGGGAATTTCGTTCTGAAGCTTTAATATACTGCATACCTGGTGGTTTGAATGTGGTAGGATCAAGCGACTGACAATTTTTACACCGGATGCTCAAGTTATGAATTTTATACCGCAAGCTCGCAAAATTAAGAGCTAATTTGCACCAGAGAATGTAAGTGACATCCGATTTTTGTGGGAACATATTCTCAACAAAGCCCAAAGTTTATTCACGTATTGGGGGCAGATTCATGATCATCCGTGCTTATCTAAAAAGAAGTCAACATTCAAACTTCGAGGCCAGACAATACATATTGAAATATAAGTCACTATGTTTATTGCTTCAAAAAAAAATCACTACATCATAATATGAAGAAAAACTAAAATCCTAAGCAAGAATCTAAACTACAAAAAGGGTTTGAAGCCTAGAATTTGTTGGCAACTCGTCTCAACTGCCTCTGTTAGTTTGGACAATCTTTCCGCTTCATCGTCAGAGAATGTGCGATTCGCCTCAATGGTGTAAATCTCGCCTTCTGTCATGGTAATGACCTCCTGATTTTTGGATAAGTTCTCTTGATGTTTGTCCAGGAGCGCAACGATCTTCCTTTTCTTGGAGGCAAATATTGTTAAGCTCTTCTCCACATCAACAAGTGTTGCCCGAAGCTTCCCTATAGAGACATCCAACTTTTCATGTTCATGTTTTGCATCATTGAGGCGTCATTGTGCGTCAGAAAGGGACTCTTAATGTAATTCCTTAGTCATCTTTGATGATCTTAAAGCATCATATTCGGCGTACGCCTTAAAAAAGTTCTCGACGAGGCCCTCCATAGTAGAAATATCAATAATATTTATTTTTCTAATTTCTTCAAAAGTCAAAGCGATGCTTGTCTCTAACTTCTCAAGATTATATAAAGAGCCCATAGAACATTGTGTAATCCACCCACACAACGCACCCCACATCTCAGAGATAAAGGCTGATTTGAAACGGAGAGTAGTTTCTTGTGGTTCAAAAGTTGGAGCACTAGACGACAATGGCCATGAAGAAGGCATGAATAATTTCGGGTGCGTGACCTAATTGGAAACAACTTCAGCCGCATTAGTAACAGGTGGATGGGAAGACTTTCTATTGTCCAAAGAAGCAGAAGGTGACTTCCCAGGCAGAACTGATTCTAGCAAAGGTACTCTGTCGTTAAGGGAAGTGCGGGAGCTCTTCGCAATCACATCAAGATCACTGATGTTTGTAGCATAACCTATGATTATATCATCGCCAAGGTCATCGCCGCATAGTTCCTGAAGATTCAACTAAAAAAAAAGGAAACATCAGACTCTCTAAAAAAAGGAAAGAAACTTCCTATTTGGTTAAAAAAAGAGTTACTGTGATCTTTTTTTTTATCTAGTGAAAAATGTGATCAGCTCGTTAAAAAAAAAAACAAATAAGGACTTTACTTGTTCTGCTAATTCAGACAGAGATGCTCAGTTTGGGTCTTCATCTGCAAAGTCCTCGTCACCAATGACAATGGTATTTAACACATCAATGCCGCAAAAGCGATCATCCAGCTCTGTTGCCTTCCTTTTTCGATGATTCCAGTGATGATCTTCACTCTCCGTTGAACTAGAAGATGCGTTGATATGCCCAACACCATTTAATGGGGCAGACATATGAGTAGTTTCGTCACAATGAGTCGTAAAGTCTGACATCTTGTCAACGCCTTTGTCCGAGAAGTAAGAGGCTCCTTTCTTTTATAGGAGTTACTGGTCACCTTGGGAGAAGAAGCGGTTTCCTAGGAGGCTAATGTAAGGCGCCTTAATTTCTTTTTTTTCAGCGGGTATATCTGCACCTTTGAAGGTTTTAGACTTAGAAACGGTCTTGGCAACTTATGGAGTACCACTTAATTTTACCGTGGAATAGGAAGAAGAATGCGGTTTTATCTTCAGTTGATTCGTACCCCCTTTGGATGACATAGGTGTATGATCCAGCCTTGAACTTTTCAAAATAATAGAAAGGCTCCCTTTTGAAGGATTTATCCGATGGGCCAGCCACCAATCCACATACTCACGAGTCATTAAAGGTGCACCTTCTGATGGGCGCATAGGAATAATGACTTTCGAAGAGGTGCCAAGGCGAATAGATGAATCCCAAAGTTTCACTAATGTTAGGAATGTGCCATCATAAGGCTGCTCCGTAAGATGTCTAGGAATGTCTTGACAAAAACCAAACTGTCGACTAAACCTGTTAGGGCTATAAGACTCCACAATAAAATTCAGATCGTGCCTAAGGGTGACATAGCCCAAACGAAGGCTTATGATAAATTCGTTCCATGAATTTGAAAGTCGGCCACTATCAGTAAGGTGTAGGTCCTTGTCTTGCAGAAATGCCAAATGATGGAGGCGACGGCCATCATCTTATTGAAATAACTTTTGGGCGTCAACAAAGTCAAAACACTTGGCCATCTTCTCGCCAGAAATCTTGCATAAGGGTATAGTCCGGTGTGAATGATTGGCATGATGATGGGTCTCGAAATACTCCCCTAGCCAACCATATACATAGTGTATGGGAAAAATTATATTCTCCACACTTAAGTTCGAAGAAGAAACAAATTTCTCTCAAGCCACGATGTATGCTCGCAAGAACCAGGACTGCCAGAGAAAATCTCTCTCCATGAGCCATCAAGCTTGCAACTTTGAAAATGCTAGCACGCACATAATCGACTTTCTTGTTCGGAAGCACAAACTTGCAGAGCCAACAAGTAAGGAAGGTTGCCAAATTAGTCTCATCTCTAAGTGACTCTTCCACGCCTAGCTCGATAAAGGGAGCATTCTCCTCATCGGTCTGTGGTAGGAAGTTCATGTCAATATGTCCAGAAGGATTATGATTCAGCCTTGGCTTTGTGGCTTGGCCCTTTGACACTTTTGGCAGAGGCTCGGTATACCTACTCGGTGCTCTAAACCAGAACTTCACCCAATCATGGATGGACACCTCATGGAAATCACCTTTTGCTAGTCTGTAGAAGGCCAAAAACAAATATAAACAACTTTTAGGAAGAAATGATTTCCCCTGAGTATCCATATGTGTCAATTCCTTTGTGGAGGGAACAACTTCGTCATAAAAGGACCCATGTATTGGAAGACCTCCAATCATCCGCAGGTCCCAAAGTAAGATGGACAGTTCTCCGATATAAGTGGAAAGCGTATTGGTAGATGGACACCAAATATCACAAAAAGCATGAAGAACGTTGTCATCATAGTCATACGTAAATAGAGATGTGTATACAACATTATAAACTTTTATGCGCTCCAGATCCTCCTTGTAACGAGGTAGCACATCCTCTACCCATTCCCAGTAGCCAGACGTGTAGCAGACATTGCCAAAATTAGAAGACGGAACACTCCAATTGCTGAAACATCCCTTAGGATGAGAAGATTCGGCGGGTGCAACTGCCTGATGAATTGTGAATTTCAGCAGAGGAACATTCATATTAATAGCCGTGCCCGAGAAGTTTCTCATGACATCTTTGGTCTCCATTCGCGACCATTCTTTCAAGTGAAGAGATCCATTGGACAGTCCACTGTCAAGAGAGAAGAAGCCGATCGCCGGAGGTCGAACCTCCAAAATAAGGATTTTGGCATTCAGATTTCATTGGTCACTCACTATCTCTAGATGAGGATGCAGTGTATTACGGTCGCGAAAGTGCATCGTGTTGTAAAAAATTAAAGTCTTATGACTTTACCCAAAAAAATCTGCAAAAGAAATCAAAAAGAAAAGGTTAGGTTCATAAGAGCATGTCCAAAATCAAGATTGTAACTTCAGATTTTTGTGGTAATTTGAAGGCTGAGATTTTTGTGGTAATTTGAAGGCTGATTTCAAAATGATGACTGAACCACTGCAGATGCAACCTGATTGTTATTTTTGGGTATGATGCAGATTTATAAATCTTCTTTCCAACGCCGTAAACCGCTCGTAATTTCATCGTTCCTAAGTTAAGATATGATGTTTTTCGTGAGACCACATGAAAAAAATGCATTCAGTTCATCAGAACCTTAGGCCGAATTCAAAAAATTACCTGAGCTAATTTAGGAATGTTCTAATTGTGATTTTTGGGTATGTCGTAGCTCTACGAGTCTATTTTTTGAAAAATCAAATAGATTGTGATTTGAGAGTTTATACGGCAAGATATGAATTTTCTACCACAGTCGTGCTGAGTTGTGGAGAAGGTGATGAAAATCATATATGAAAAGAGGAATTACCTGATAGAAATGGGCTCAATAGAACTTAATGATGCCGTAACTTGAAAATCAATTGTTGTAGCAACGGGTATTTATAGATGTCAAAAGACGGGGTCATAAGTTTGGTTCCTACAGATTATGGGAAATTATAGTTATGGAAAATTTTCGTTGGAAATAAATTATGAAAATTTTCCTTAGAACCAAAATTATGAAAAATTATAGTTATGGAAAATTTTCATTGGAACCAAAATATGAAAAACTTTCATAGGAGCCAAAATTATGGAAAATACGAAAACTTTCCATAATTGCAAAATTATGAAAAATTATAGTTATGGAAAGTTTTCATTGGAACCAAAATATGAAAAACTCCCATTGGAACCAAAATTATGGAAAATTATAGTTATGAAAATTTTTCATTGGAGCCAATTATGGAAAGTTTTCGTTGAAATCAAATATGGAAAGTTTGGAAAGCCTCCTAATAAGGTTGGGCTTACGTATGGAGGGTTCGAAGTCCTTACACTTTATACAAACGATCAAGCAAAATTGGAGGAGACCTGCCGTAAAGGTGTTCAACATCAAGGAAAATAACACCTTAACATATGCGTCAAAATCACGAGTTTCATATCATCAAATCAAACTTATAGACGCGATTCTTGCTCTTCAAGCCTTATTTTTAAATGTTCGACAAGTCGAGCACCCCAATAAGCCTCGAAGCAGGGGGCATTTGTAGACAGTGAAGTTTTATTGATAAATCCATATTAAATTTTGGATTAAATCTTAAATTCATGATATGTTGACCGAGTCAAATTATTGGTTAATAAAGTGGGATTAATATTTAAGTTAAAATTATATGACTTAAATAAAGTCCAAATCACATTTGGGCCAGTCTGTTAAGTTGACAAGACGAGCCCAATTCATGTTCTTCAAGCCCAAGGTCCTCTAAAATTACTTGAAGACCAAAATACCTCCAAAACCCTAGCTCACACCTATACAAAGGGGTCTTCATAAGACCAGAAGGATGACAGAAATACATAGAAAAACTCTGTTCTTCAGTGGTGATCCACAAGTCTTCCGTATACAAAGAAGTCTTCATCTCCAAGTGTTGAGCCGCAAGTTTTCATACCTCCACGATTGTGATTAAAGCTTCACTTCGCATTCGTGGTGAAAATCCAACAAATATTCTGTCAACCAAGAGCAAATCAAGGAACGTGAGGAGAAGAATCAGAGGATTACATCTTTTTATAAGATTTTATAAAGATTGTAACCCCTGCATAAATTATTGAAATATAAATATTATTGTTTATTGCTATTTTTCCTTTCTTGATCGCTTATTTTCAGGAACGAAACTTAGTCGTTTACACTTCACTTTGCAAGGAAGAGGCCACCTGAATCTTTTTTCTTATTCTTTATCTTTTTGTAATTTTGATATAAAACATAATTTGAATTACCTTATATGAGTGTGAGTTTTTTTAATAGTGAAAGCATGTTTTTCAAAATATTATAATTTTGGAACCCTCTTTGGCTCTCACCATATTATTTAATCATCATATTCTCATTTTTTTTATTTTCCTCCGCTCATTTTATGTTTATGATTGTGTGTGTATGAGTATAAATATATTTAATAATTGTTCTAATCAAATTCAAGCCTATTTTGTTTCATCTAAATTTTGTGTTATTCATCACACATATATTTAATATTATTTATATTAGTTTAAAAAGTTTATACCGAGTAATATGAGATACACATGCAATTTGATTTTTTTAATAAAATATTTTGAGACAAACGTGCAACGCACGTTACCTGAAACTAGTAGGATACAATAACTACATAACTGAAAAATAATCTCTTGCCCGTTTTCCTTTCGTAGAGTAGGGCACTCTTCGAATGTGGGTAGACTCCCTAGCAGTCAATAAGGCGACCTTTCGGAACTACTATTCCATTCTGCTTGTCGCCCACTCTTTTGATCCGCTAGCAAGGCTCTTTACTAAAGAAAATAGGATCTCCGATCGGATGGGAAGTCAGGATTGCAGATGGGGATGAATCAAAGACGACTTCTCTCACGAGGTATGGTATGGAGCTTATGACTTCCTTGTCATGCCCTTTGGCGCCAGCAACCTTTTGTAGGCTAATGAATCTGGTAGTCAGAGACTAGAAGGAGAATTTGCTTATGGAAAGGGGGCAGGACTAGAGGACGGTGTGGTTGGATGAACTGCATTGCTGATATTGATCCCAAAAAAAAGATGGTAGGTACAGCTAGGCCGTGAACAGCCAACCATCGTACTGTAAAAATTGGATAGGTTCGATCTATAGTCATTAGGGTCTCCTAAAATGATCTACTAAATTCATCGAGTTGTTCCAAAGAATCAAAACGGCCAGTTATTAATGGAATTCCTTGTCGGCTCTCTGTAAAATACTCGTTTGGCCGCGGGCTTCCAAACACATCGTAAGCTAAACTGGTGCTGACAAATAACCAACCCGCAATGAATAGGGAAGGTATAGTAATGCTATGAATGACCCAGTATCGAATACTGGTAATAATATCAGCAAACGAACGTTCTCCTGTGCTTCCAGACATGCTGAGCTCCACATATTCTTGTACAGTCAAAGAAGATCGATTCCGTAAAAGATGAGATCAGTAAATGACAATTCACTGAAATTTCATCTTTGTGAGATCGTCAATATTGTACTGAGGGCGTCTTTAGAGTATACCGAATCAGTATAGCTATCCTTCTTCTGACACAACAACGCAATTTGAATTAGTATCAAAAGTAAGTACTAAATAATTTCTTTTTTCCTTTACTTGTTGATGTAAAATCATCTTCCATTCAATAGAAAATTCTTTCAATTCAACGAAAGAGATTCTCATATTCCCACAATTTAAGTAGATGCGAGATATAGAAATTCTCTTTTCGTAGTTGTGGAAGCCGTTTTGTTGTTGGAATCCTTTTTTTAAAGAAGAAGTTAATGGTCGAGTAAGAAATAAGAGTAGTAGATCCTATTCTATGAAAGAAAAAATAGAATAATTGGAATCCATAGTTGTGATGCATTGTTGTGGATCTCTATCCAAGGGTTCTTTCTTGATCTAGCTACAAGGATGGGGCAGTATGGAAAGATAAAATGTGGAACCTAATAGAAATTACTAGTTTTAGAATCTAGTTGGACAAAAAAAAGATTTTTTCAAGCGATTGTGTGATAACTTTTTCTTCTTCTCCATCATTCAAGATATTATGTGAATTAATATATTACTGAATCTAATGAGTTAAACTTAAATTAAAGTAAAAATTAAAAGTTTTCTAAGGTAACTGTTCGCTTTAAAATCAAAAATGGATTCGATACAATTCACCAGAATCTAAGAAATGATCAAATTAGAAAA